>CM037871.1:39059734-39072234 GCA_021292105.1 Anadara kagoshimensis
CAACTATGAAAACATGACACCAATAGAAACAAACCACACCATGGAAACATGAAACCAATGAAACAAGCCACAACATAGAAACATGACACCAATAGAAACAAGCCACAACCATGGAAACATGACACCAATAGAAACAACCACAACCATGGAAACAAGACACCAATAGAAACAAGCAACAATCATGGAAACATGACACCAATAGAAACAAACCACAACCATGGAAACATGACACCAATAGAAACAAGCCACAACCATAGAAACATGACACCAATAGAAACAAGCCAAACATGGAAACATGACACCAATAAACAAGCCACAACCATGGAAACCATGACACCAATAGAAACAAGCCACAACTATGAAAAACATGACACAATAGAAACAAACCACAACCATGGAAACATGACACCAATAGAAACAGCCACAACCATAGAAACATGACACCAATAGAAACAAGCCACAACCATAGAAACATGACACCAATAGAAACAAGCCACAACCATAGAAACATGACACCAATAGAAACAAGCCACAACCATAGAAAAATGACACCAATAGAAACAAGCCACAACCATGGAAAACATGACACCAATAGAAAAAGCCACAAACCATGGAAACATGACACCAATAGAAAACAAGCCACAACTATGAAAACATGACACCAATAGAAACAAACCACAACCATGGAAACATGAAACCAAGAAAACAAGCCACAACCATAGAAAACATGACACCAATAGAAAACAAGCCACAACTATGAAAACATGACACCAATAGAAACAAACCACAACCATGGAAACAAGACACCAATAGAAACAAGCAAACAATCATGGAAACATGACACCAATAGAACAAGCCACAACTATGAAAACATGACACCAATAGAACAAACCACAACCATGGAAACATGACACCAATAGAAACAAGCACAACCATAGAAACATGACACCAATAGAAACAAGCCACAACCATAGAAACATGACACCAATAGAAACAAGCCACAACCATAGAAACATGACAACCAGAAAAAGCCACAACCATAGAAACATGACACCAATAGAAACAAGCCACAACCATGGAAACATGACACCAATAGAAACAAGCACAACCATGGAAACATGACACCAATAGAAACAAGCCACAACTATGAAAACATGACACCAATAGAAACAAACCACAACCATGGAAACATGAAACCAATAGAAACAAGCCACAACCATAGAAACATGACACCAATAGAAACAAGCCACAACCATGGAAACATGACACCAATAGAAACAAACCACAACCATGGAAACAAGACACCAATAGAAACAAGCAACAATCATGGAAACATGACACCAATAGAAACAAACCACAACCATGGAAACATGACACCAATAGAAACAAGCCACAACCATAGAAACATGACACCAATAGAAACAAGCCACAACCATGGAAACATGACACCAATAGAAAACAAGCCACAAAAGGAAACATGACACCAATAGAAACAAGCCACAACTATGAAAACATGACACCAATAGAAACAAGCCACAACTATGAAAACATGACACCAATAGAAACAAACCACAATCATGGAAACATGACACCAATAGAAACAAGCAACAATCATGGAAACATGACACCAATAGAAACAAGCCACAACCATGGAAACATGACACCAATAGAAACAAACCACAACCATGGAAACATGACACCAATAGAAACAAGCCACAACCATGGAAACATGACACCAATAGAAACAAGCCACAACCATGGAAACATGACACAATAGAAACAAGCCAAAACTATGAAAAACATGACACAATAGAAACAAACCACAACCATGGAAACATGACACCAATAGAAACAAGCCACAACCATAGAAAACATGACACCAATAGAAACAAGCCACAACCATAGAAACATGACACCAATAGAAACAAGCCACAACCATAGAAACATGACATCAATAGAAACAAGCCACAACCATAGAAACATGACACCAATAGAAACAAGCCACAACCATGGAAACATGACACCAATAGAAACAAGCCACAACCATGGAAACATGACACCAATAGAAACAAGCCACAACTATGAAAACATGACACCAATAGAAACAAACCACAACCATGGAAACATGAAACCAATAGAAACAAGCCACAACCATAGAAACATGACACCAATAGAAACAAGCCACAACCATGGAAACATGACACCAATAGAAACAAACCACAACCATGGAAACAAGACACCAATAGAAACAAGCAACAATCATGGAAACATGACACCAATGAAACAAACCACAACCATGGAAACATGACACCATAGAAACAAGCCACAAACCATAGAAACATGACACCAATAGAAACAAGCACAACCATGGAAACATGACACCAATAGAAACAAGCCACAACCATGGAAACATGACACCAATAGAAACAAGCCACAACTATGAAAACATGACACCAATAGAAACAAAGCACAACCATGGAAACATGACACCAATAGAAACAAGCCACAACCATAGAAACATGACACCAATAGAAACAAGCCACAACCATAGAAACATGACACAATAGAAAACAAGCCACAACCATAGAAACATGACACCAATAGAAACAAGCCACAACCATAGAAACATGACACCAATAGAAACAAGCCACAACCATGGAAAATGACACCAATAGAAACAAGCCACAACCATGGAAACATGACACCAATAGAAACAAGCCACAACTATGAAAAAACATGACACCAATAGAAAACAAACCACAACCATGGAAACATGAAACCAATAGAAACAAGCCACCAACCATAGAAACATGACACCAATAGAAACAAGCCAAAACTATGAAAACATGACACCAATAGAAACAAACCACAACCATGGAAACAAGACACCAATAGAAACAAGCAACAATCATGGAAACATGACACCAATAGAAACAAGCCACAACTATGAAAACATGACACCAATAGAAACAAACCACAACCATGGAAACATGACACCAATAGAAACAAGCCACAACCATAGAAACATGACACCAATAGAAACAAGCCAAACCATAGAAACATGACACCAATAGAAACAAGCCACAACCATAGAAACATGACACCAATAGAAACAAGCCACAACCATAGAAACATGACACCAATAGAAACAAGCCACAACCATGGAAACATGACACCAATAGAAACAAGCCACAACCATGGAAACATGACACCAATAGAAACAAGCCACAACTATGAAAACATGACACCAATAGAAACAAACCACAACCATGGAAACATGAAACACAATAGAACAAGCCACAACCATAGAAACATGACACCAATAGAAACAAGCCACAACATGGAAACATGACACCAATAGAAACAAACCACAACCATGGAAACAAGACACCAATAGAAACAAGCAACAATCATGGAAACATGACACCAATAGAAACAAACCACAACCATGGAAACATGACACCAATAGAAACAAGCACAACCATAAAACACACCAATAGAACAAACCACAATCATAGAAACAAGACACCAATAGAAAACAAGTCACAATCATGGAAACAAAACACCAGTAGAACAAGCCACAACCATGGAAACAAGACACCAGTAGAACAAGCCACAACCATGGAAACAAGACACAATAGAAACAAACCACAATCATAGAAACAAGACACCAATAGAAAACAAGCCACAACCTTGGAAACAAGACACCAGTAGAACAAGCCACAACCATGGAAACAAGACACCAGTAGAACAAGCCAAACCATGGAAACAAGACACCAATAGAAACAAACCACAATCATAGAAACAAGACACCAATAGAAACAAGCCACAACCTTGGAAACAAGACACCAATAGAAACAAACCACAACCATGGAAACATGACACCAATAGAAACAAGTCACAACCATAGAAACATGACACCAGTAGAACAAGCCACAATCATGGAAACAAGACACCAGTAGAACAAGTCACAACCATGGAAACAAGACACCAGTAGAACAAGCCACAACCATGGAAACAAGACACCAATAGAAACAAACCACAACCATGGAAACAAGACACCAATAGAAACAAGCAACAATCATGGAAACATGACACCAATAGAAACAAGCCACAATCATGGAAACAAGACACCAGTTAGACAAGTCACAACCATGGAAACAAGACACCAGTAGAACAAGCCACAACCATGGAAACAAGACACCAATAGAAACAAACCACAACCATGGAAACAAGACACCAGTAGAAACAAGCAACAATCATGGAAACAAGCACCAGTAGAAACAAGCAACAATCATGGAAACAAGACACCAATAGAAACAAGTCACAATCATGGAAACAAGACACCAGTAGAACAAGCCACAACCATGGAAACAAGACACCAATAGAAACAAACCACAACCATGGAAACAAGACACCAATAGAAACAAACCACAATCATAGAAACAAGACACCAATAGAAACAAGCCACAACCTTGGAAACAAGACACCAGTAGAACAAGCCACAACCATGGAAACAAGACACCAATAGAAACAAACCACAACCATGGAAACAAGACACCAGTAGAACAAGCCACAACCATGGAAACAAGACACCAATAGAAACAAACCACAACCATGGAAACAAGACACCAATAGAAACAAGGAACAATCATGGAAACATGACACCAATAGAAACAAGCCACAATCATGGAAACAAGACACCAGTAGAACAAGTCACAACCATGGAAACAAGACACCAGTAGAACAAGTCACAATCATGGAAACAAGACACCAATAGAAACAAGTCACAACCATGGAAACAAGACACCAGTAGAACAAGTCACAATCATGGAAACATGACACCAATAGAACAAGTCACAATCATGGAAACATGACACCAATAGAACAAGTCACAACCATGGAAACATGACACCAGTAGAACAAGTCACAACCATGGAAACATGACACCAATAGAACAAGTCACAATCATGGAAACATGACACCAATAGAACAAGTCACAACCATGGAACATGACCAGTAGAACAGCCACAACCATGGAAACAAGACACCAGTAGAACAAGTCACAACCATGGAAAATGACACCAATAGAAACAAGTCACAATCATGGAAACAAGACACAACTATGGAAACAAGACACCAGTAGAACAAGTCACAACCATGGAAACATGACACCAATAGAAACTAGAACTGTCTCTGAAAGAGGCTAATACCCCCCGCTCCCAACGTTTGATCTGGGGACAAATTGTATGTATGGCCAAATTGTAATGTGAAAAATTCTGTGTATGGAAATGTTAATAATTCGGCAAAATACATGTGATGAAACCGATAATGGCAGGTGCACATGTTCTTATGATGCTCAATATCTATGCATAGTTTTAAAAAAATTGGATCATATATAATTAAGTAACTATATAATCCAGCCGAAAAAGGAGGTGCACATGTTCAATGTATATAGAAACATCCTGCAAAGTTTCAGACATGTTTGTTAAAAGCTGTAAGAGGAGTTGATTACACAAAATGGGTACCCCTCATATGGGATATTGATGAAAAATGACTAAGTTCAACTACCCGTAAAATCTGGAAAAAAAATAATCAAACCAAAATAAGAGGTGCATATGTTCAATGTATATGGAAACATCCTTCAAAGTTTCAGACTTCTTGGTTAAAAGCTGTACGAGGAGTTGATTACACAAAATGGGTACCCCTCATATCATAGAGGTCAAAGGTCAAAGTCAAGGTCACAGTGACCTAAATTTGGTACATGACACAACGCCTTCCCATGATGCATCCACATACCAAGTTTGATAATCCTAGGTGCTACGGTACAAAAGTTCTGTTCCGGACACGAATATGCACAAGGTGTTACTATCATAGAGGTCAAAGGTCAAAGTCAAAGTCACACAGTGACTTAAATTTGGTACATGACACATCGCCTTCCCATGATGCATCCACATACCAACTTTGATAATCCTAGGTGCTACGGAACAAAAGTTCAGTTCCGGACACGAAGATGCACAAGGTTTTACTATCATAGAGCTCAAAGGTCAAAGTCAAGGTCACAGTGACCTAAATTTTGTACATGACACATCGCCTTCCCATGATGCATCCACACACCAAATTTGATAATCCTAGGTGCTACGGTACAAAAGTTCTGTTCCGGACACGAAGATGCACAAGGTTTTACTATCATAGATATCAAAGGTCAAAGTCAAAGTCACAGTGACCTAAATTTGGTACATGACACATCGCCTTCCCATGATGCATCCACATACCAAGTTTGATAATCCTAGGTGCTACGGTACAAAAGTTCTGTTCCGGACACGAAGCGGGACAGACGGACGGACAGACAGACAGACAGACAGACAGACGGACAAGGTGATTCCTATATACCCCCCAAACTTCGTTTGCGGGGGGTATAACAAGCCACAACTATGGAAACATGACACCAATAGAAACAAGCCACAACCATGGAAACATGACACCATAGAAACAAGCCACAACCATAGAAACATGACACCAATAGAAACACAAGCCACAACATGGAAACATGACACCAATAGAAACAAGCCACAACCATGGAAACATGACACCAATAGAAACAAGCCACAACTATGAAAACATGACACCAATAGAAACAAACCACAACCATGGAAACATGACACCAATAGAAACAAGCCACAACCATAGAAACATGACACCAATAGAAACAAGCCACAACCATAGAAACATGACACCAATAGAAACAAGCCACAACCATAGAAACATGACACCAATAGAAACAAGCCACAACCATAGAAATATGACACCAATAGAAACAAGCCACAACCATGGAAACATGACACCAATAGAAACAAGCCACAACCATGGAAACATGACACCAATAGAAACAAGCCACAACTATGAAAACATGACACCAATAGAAACAAACCACAACCATGGAAACATGAACCAATAGAAAAAAGCCACAACCATAGAAACATGACACCAATAGAAACAAGCCACAACATGGAAACATGACACCAATAGAAACAAACCACAACCATGGAAACAAGACACCAATAGAAACAAGCCACAATCATGGAAACATGACACCAATAGAACAAACCACAACCATGGAAACATGACACCAATAGAAACAACCACAACCATAGAAACATGACACCAATAGAAACAAGCCACAACCATGGAACATGACACCAATAGAAACAAGCCACAACCATGGAAACATGACACCAATAGAAACAAGCCACAACTATGAAAACATGACACCAATAGAAACAAACCACAACCATGGAAACATGACAACCAATAGAAACAAGCCACAACCATAGAAACATGACACCAATAGAAACAAGCCACAACCATAGAAAACATGACACCAATAGAAACAAGCCACAACCATAGAAACATGACACAATAGAAACAAGCCACAACCATAGAAACATGACACCAATAGAAACAAGCCACAACCATGGAAACATGACACCAATAGAAACAAGCCACAACCATGGAAACATGACACCAATAGAAACAAGCCACAACTATGAAAACATGACACCAATAGAACAAACCACAACCATGGAAACATGAAACCAATAGAAACAAGCCACAACCATAGAAACATGACACCAATAGAAACAAGCCACAACTATGAAAACATGACACCAATAGAAACAAACCACAACCATGGAAACAGACACCAATAGAAACAAGCAACAATCATGGAAACATGACACCAATAGAACAAGCCACACTATGAAAACATGACACCAATAGAAACAAACCACAACCATGGAAACATGACACCAATAGAAACAAGCCACAACCATAGAAACATGACACCAATAGAAACAAGCCAACCATAGAAACATGACACCAATAGAAACAAGCCACAACCATAGAAACATGACACCAATAGAAACAAGCCACAACCATAGAAACATGACACCAATAGAAACAAGCCACAACCATGGAAACATGACACCAATAGAAACAAGCCACAACCATGGAAACATGACACCAATAGAAACAAGCCACAACTATGAAAACATGACACCAATAGAAACAAACCACAACCATGGAAACATGAAACCAATGAAACAAGCCACAACCATAGAAACATGACACCAATAGAAACAAGCCACAACCATGGAAACATGACACCAATAGAAACAAACCACAACCATGGAAACAAAGACACCAATAGAAACAAGCAACAATCATGGAAACATGACACCAATAGAAAACAAGCCACAAACCATGGAAACATGACACCCATAGAAACAAGCAACAACCATGGAAACATGACACCAATAGAAACAAGCACAACCATGGAAACATGACACCAATAGAAACAAGCCACAACATGAAACATGACACCAATAGAAACAAGCCACAACTATGAAAACATGACACCGATAGAAACAAGCCACAACTATGAAAACATGACACCAATAGAAACAAACCACAATCATGGAAACATGACACCAATAGAAACAAGCAACAACAGGAAAACATGACCAATAGAAACAAGCCACAACCATGGAAACATGACACCAATAGAAACAAGCCACAACCATGGAAACATGACACCAATAGAAACAAGCCACAAATGGAAACATGACACCAATAGAAACAGGCCACAACTATGAAAACATGACACCAATAGAAACAAACCACAACCATAGAAACATGACACCAATAGAAACAAGCCACAACCATAGAAACATGACACCAATAGAAACAAGCCACAACCATAGAAACATGACACCAATAGAAACAAGCCACAACCATAGAAACATGACATCAATAGAAACAAGCCACAACCATAGAAACATGACACCAATAGAAACAAGCCACAACCATGGAAACATGACACCAATAGAAACAAGCCACAACCATGGAAACATGACACAATAGAAACAAGCCACAACTATGAAAACATGACACAATAGAAACAAACCACAACCATGGAAACATGAACCACAATAGAAACAAGCCACAACCATAGAAACATGACACCAATAGAAACAAGCACAACCATGGAAAACATGACACCAATAGAAACAAACCACAACCATGGAAACAAGACACCAATAGAAAACAAGCAACAATCATGGAAAACATGACACCAATAGAAACAAACCACAACCATGGAAACATGACACCAATAGAAAAAAGCCACAACCATAGAAACATGACACCAATAGAAACAAGCCACAACCATGGAAACATGACACCAATAGAAACAAGCCACAACCATGGAAACATGACACCAATAGAAACAAGCCACAACTTTGAAAACATGACACCAATAGAAACAAAGCACCAACCATGGAAACATGACACCAAGTAGAAACAAGCCACAACCATAGAAACATGACACCAATAGAAACAAGCCACAACCATAGAAACCATGACACCAATAGAAACAAGCCACAACCATAGAAACATGACACCAATAGAAACAAGCCACAACCATAGAAACATGACACCAATAGAAACAAGCCACAACCATGGAAACATGACACCAATAGAAACAAGCCACAACCATGGAAACATGACACCAATAGAAACAAGCCACAACTATGAAAACATGACACCAATAGAAACAAACCACAACCATGGAAACATGAAACCAATAGAAACAAGCCACAACCATAGAAACATGACACCAATAGAAACAAGCCACAACTATGAAAACATGACACCAATAGAAACAAACCACAACCATGGAAACAAGACACCAATAGAAACAAGCAACAATCATGGAAACATGACACCAATAGAAACAAGCCACAACTATGAAAACATGACACCAATAGAAACAAACCACAACCATGGAAACATGACACCAATAGAAACAAGCCACAACCATAGAAACATGACACCAATAGAAACAAGCCACAACCATAGAAACATGACACCAATAGAAACAAGCCACAACCATAGAAACATGACACCAATAGAAACAAGCCACAACCATAGAAACATGACACCAATAGAAACAAGCCACAACCATGGAAACATGACACCAATAGAAACTAGCCACAACCATGGAAACATGACACCAATAGAAACAAGCCACAACTATGAAAACATGACACCAATAGAAACAAACCACAACCATGGAAACATGAAACCAATAGAAACAAGCCACAACCATAGAAACATGACACCAATAGAAACAAGCCACAACCATGGAAACATGACACCAATAGAAACAAACCACAACCATGGAAACAAGACACCAATAGAAACAAGCAACAATCATGGAAACATGACACCAATAGAAACAAACCACAACCATGGACAAACATGACACCAATAGAAACAAGCCACAACCATAGAAACATGACACCAATAGAACAAGCCAACCATGGAAACATGACACCAATAGAAACAAGCCACAACCATGGAAACATGACACCAATAGAAACAAGCCCACAACTATGAAAACATGACACCATAGAAACAAACCACAACCATGGAAACATGACACCAATAGAAACAGCCACAACCATAGAAACATGACACCAATAGAAACAAGCCACAACCATAAGAAACATGACACCAATAGAAACAAGCCACAACCATAGAAACATGACACCAATAGAAACAAGCCACAACCATAGAAACATGACACCAATAGAAACAAGCCACAACCATGGAAATATGACACCAATAGAAACAAGCCACAACCATGGAAACATGACACCAATAGAAACAAGCCACAACTATGAAAAACATGACACCAATAGAAAACAAACACAACCATGGAAACATGAAACCAATAGAAACAAGCCACAACCATAGAAACATGACACCAATAGAAACAAGCCACAACTATGAAAACATGACACCAATAGAAACAAACCACAACCATGGAAAACAAGACACCAATAGAAACAAGCAACAATCATGGAAACATGACACCAATGAAACAGCCACAACCATGGAAACATGACACCAATAGAAACAAACCACAACCATGGAAACATGACACCAATAGAAAACAAGCCACAACCATGAAAACATGACACCAATAGAAACAAGCCACAACTATGAAAACATGACACCAATAGAAAACAAACCACAACCATGAAAACATGACACCAATAGAAACAAGCCACAACCATAGAAACATGACACCAATAGAAACAAGCCACAACCATGGAAACATGACACCAATAGAAACAAACCACAACCATGGAAACATGACACCAATAGAAACAAACCACAACCATGGAAACATGACACCAATAGAAACAACCACAACCATGGAAACAATGACACCAATAGAAACAAGCCAC
Organism: Anadara kagoshimensis; assembly: GCA_021292105.1. NCBI lineage: Eukaryota > Metazoa > Mollusca > Bivalvia > Arcoida > Arcidae > Anadara > Anadara kagoshimensis. The sequence goes on from CM037871.1 coordinate 39,071,050, forward strand.
AACATGGAAACATGACACCAATAGAAACAAACCACAACCATGGAAACATGACACCAATAGAAACAAGCCACAACATGGAAACATGACACCAATAGAAACAAGCCACAACTATGAAAACATGACACCAATAGAAACAAACCACAACCATGGAAACATGACACCAATAGAAACAAACACAACCATGGAAACATGACACCAATAGAAACAAGCACAATCATGGAAACATGACACCAATAGAAAGCCACAACCATGGAAACATGACACCAATAGAAACAAGCCACAACCATGGAAACATGACACCAATAGAACAAGCACAACCATGGAAACATGACACCATAGAAACAAGCAACAACCATGGAAACAAGGACACCAATAAAAACAAGCCACAACCATGGAAACAAGACAAAAGATTATAGAAACAAACATGAATAAGTGAATTACGGTTTATATTATAAAACGTGTTACTTTGCTGATTGATATAATAATGATACATGCATATAGTATAATGTGGTGTGGCGCTGTTCGATTTCAGTGTTTTGTAACAATTGTAAGAACGGTCATATATTTAATTTAACTAAAATGTTACGAAAAAGTAAATTTTGCATTGGGAACTACATACGACATACTTGCAATATAGGCAATAAACAGCATAGTACTATATTAAAGTGACTTATTTTACAACCAGGTCCTATGCAATACGAGAGGCCACAGTGGCAAAATTGATAAGGCGTCAATCTACAAATCCAGGGTCTCTCACGCGTGAGTTCGTGTCCCGTTCAGACCACGTGTGGGAAAGTGAATTCTTTTTACCGTTGGCCTTTACTGGTTCACCTGGTATCAGTATAATGGAACTGGGGGAGTAATACGCTTGTCTGCGGTGTACTGGCACGTTAAAGTCGCCCTGAGTGCGCGCTAGTACAAGGCAGACCATAAAACACACTTGCGCTTCACATACATACACTTAATTGTTCATAGATTAATAAAGTAGTTCTCGTCGCGAATAGCTGAAAAATTGCTCATGCGACGTTAAGAAACATTCAACTTACCAACCAACCAACCTATGCAATACACTGCATAAAGCCTCAGATTCATACTACTTGACTTGTAAACACTGCACCAATCAATGTGTACCAGTAGTATACTCTTACAGGTTCACATTGGCATAAAGACATAGTTCAAATTCCA